>SMSR01012002.1:285830-301564 GCA_019453355.1 Ceratina japonica
CGCGCGGGCCCCGAGAGTACGTGACAGTGGGTCTGGCCTCGAGGCCCGTCAGGAATCTCCGGGTCCCATTACGAGGGTGCGCCTACTTGCCGATCTTTTACACCGCGAAAACCCGTTCCGTTGTCTCGGGATGATCCCCGGCGCACGTGCACTTTTCCGACGCGGCGTCGTCGTCTCCCGTCCCGCGGACCAGTTCCGCCTTTAATATTATGCAAACACGCCGTAATCAGAGTCTGTCGTCTTCGCCTCGCGATGAAAATCGTGTCGGCGACTAACGGCAGTCGGCGAGTCAAGAATTTCTATTGTTTCACAAGTCGGTACGTAGCCGAGCCGAAAATTCGCCATATGGGATCCCTTGGCGGATGTTCGGTCCGCCAACTACTCGAACGCGCAGGGAACAATAGAAATCGGCCCTTTCCGAGAACCTCGAGTGGCTGACGAGTCGAATATTCGTCGAGTATAGGACCACCCCGGCTCCGTTGCTACCGGTTCTGTTTTAAAAAGTATTTACGCGACGGGCAGCCAGGTCCTCGATAGGCCCGGTTCCCCCGTGATTCGTTTTAACGGAATACAGATTTCCCGGGTAAATTCATCGAGCCACGCGGCGACCGCGACACGGCACTTGTTGCACAAAAGCGTGTAGACGAAATTTCTCGGCGCCCTTTCGCAGCCCCTCGCCTTTCTCTAATTCCTTGTACGCGGGACCTCCCGCGTCGAGGGTCACCGGGTTACACGTATTCCCATTTCGGCGTTTTACCGAAAGTTCAGCTCCTCCGGAAACCTGACTCCCGCATTTCTCGGACTCGTTCACCGCCGTCCCTTTTTTTGATCAACGAGATACCCCGGCGAATTCTATGCCTGATACGCTTGCACTTTTCCTCGAATTTCTGCCTCTCGATCGTAGACCCCGGTTTTTATGCGAAACGAAACGTGTTCAGGATATATCAGAAAATGTTCGTTTTAATATTCTCACGTTCTTTCTATGTCTTGTGCATAAAATTCGCGGTGTGTGTGTGCTAAAGACATTTGAGAGTTAGAAATAATTGTGAAATAAAATAAATAGCCGTTTTAGGCGGGGGAGACAGGATAGTTAATCTTAATGGAATCTGGAAAGGTTAAGATTCTTGTAGATCCCTGCGACGTAGAATTTTACCGGGAAAATTGTTGCATGCAAACAAACAGTCAGGTCCGTTGGCACTTGTTGCACAAAAGGTATCGGAGGGGAAACGGAAATCGTTGTCTGGTATCTTTCCCTCACGATTTCTTTTCGAGCGCTGACGAGAAACAGGCCCCCTGTGTCGAGGGGTCACGAAACGTCCGTGGACGAGAGGCACAAGTACGGATTTCTATTGACACAGGCCAATAGAGCCTGGCCTTCTGGACTCCGCAGGAATCCGTATGGTCCTCTTTGGCATCGGCGAGAGCCACCAGAAGGGGGTGCCGTAATCCTTGGCCTCTTTTTTTCTCGACGCCGTCCCGTCCCCGTGGGACATGTAAGAACTTGATAAATCTGCGAGGATTCTTTCCCGGAGGAAATCGTATTCCTGGCACGCATCGGTTCACGGAATTAATTTAACCCCGAGGAAAGTTTTCTGTTCCGGGAAAATGAAAATCACCGGTCTCGCGCATTGTACGCGTCACGCGCGGCAAAAGTTTCGTTCGCGTCGTTATATTCCTAATATATCGGTTCGAAAGAAGAACGAAGAGGCATGGGAAAATGCGTTTTGGCGCGAGTGGAGGTTCTCGGTAACAGAGGGTATAAGAAAGATGGCCAAGTTTGAGAGAACCGACCGTGTCGGCAGGTAGGCATATAGCGTTGATGGACCAGAGCTAATCTAAAAATCGCCGGAACTTCACAATTATAGTAATTTACCAGCCGACAACAAGCTGTACACACAAGCCTGGCCTATAATGGCATTAACGGCACGCTCGCTCGCTCGCTCCCGTGTCCTTTTTACCCGGGCCCGAATCCGAGCCCCGATGCTTTACCGAGCTTTGACACGATATTCAAAGGATAAACTTCTCGCCTCTCGATTGTCTTTCATAGAAAAGCGGCGAGTTATTTTTCATTTTATAATGACGATGCTCGAAGGGGGGAACAGAGACGTACACGGGCGGATACGCGCGTGTGTGCGCGTCGTTTTGTTCAAATACTTTTTCATTCTTTCATCCATCGAGTCATCGCGAGGTACAAACGAAGGTCTGAGCCAGCCACCCGCGCCTCGTTACCGAACACCATGATGATCATTGTCGCTCCTCTCGGCACAAGATTACAGAGGTAAAAAAAAGAGAGAGAGAGAGAGAAAGGAGGAAAAAATGCGAGGGAACGGATGGATTTATCGTTTGTAACAGATAGGGTAGAGCGACGCGCCGCGACTCATCGTTTTTTCCCGTTTCCATCAAACGAAAATGATCCCTGACGCAGACAGTGCTCGCGAGAACACTTGGCTCAAAAATCGAGGGCACTCGGACCAGGCAAATTCATAATAATCCCCGCGCGCGGCTTTGACCGTCGCCGAGTCTCGATACTGTTTAAAAAATCTCTAGTTTCTTTTGCGTATTTCGATCTTCGAAAGTTAATTTTATGATCAACTGTACTCTCGATCATTGGAATAGCATTGACAAATCTGTTTTGCAATTATTTGAACAAGACCGCGTGGCAAACAAAGTCCCGGGAGATAAAAGGCGCGAGCGAGACGCGCACACGTCGAGTATGGAAGTGCGATGGTGCAGGACGAACGGAGGAGGAGGAGGAGGAAACGCTGATCGCGATGGAAAGGACGCGGTGGGAACCGTGAAGCCCGGGACAAAGGGGGTGACACGGTAATAAACTTTGGCGCGAGGAGTGTGGCGCACATGTGCGCTCAGGATACGCGTTTGGAAAGCGAGAAACACAGCGTTCGAACGTCTCTCGTCTAATCTAAGATTTTTCAAACACTCGTTCTATAAAATTGATGCAATTCGGTTCCTCTTAAAACCAGCAGATCGTGTAATCGCGGCGTAAAGCGTATTCCGAGTTCGAACTTTGTCGAAATTTTGTGGTACTCCGATCCGAGTACTTTGTACGTTTACGAGAGTTAAACAGAATCAATTTGAGTTTATTCTCGAAGTTTTCGAAAGAATTCGAGGAATCATGGCCGGTTTGCTTCAACAGTTGTCCCCAGCTGTTCGGATTTATCAGTATCAGCGCGCGTTCAGACCGCGAGTCCAATAAAACGGAAGCTTTACGGTCGCGACTGATCCGGGACAAATTCGCGGAAGATTTAGCGACACTTTCATCGGGGCTTCGGATAAAACTTTCGTTAAAAGCGGAGCCTATTTGCTCCGGTTCTGGTGGCGATCACCGCCCCTGCACGAAATACGCTTTTCATCGCGACGCGATAAAACGCGGGAGCGGTATGCATCCTCGGCTCCGGCGATCGTCCTCTGGCCGCGCTCGGTATGTCGCGTGCACGAGCGGACCGAGTGGCTGCGTGTCGCGTTATTTATAGAGCCGCGTAGCTGACAATTTAATCGTCCGCAGTCCGTGTGAATTGCGCCGATGCGCCACGGACTTCGCGACTTAATAAGTTCATGTCGCCTTTTTTCTCCTTTTTACAAGCCTTCCAGCGTTCCTCGTTCTGAATTTCTGTTGCCTAACTGCGCAACGCGGACTCTTTTCAAACGGTCGTTGCTCGTCGGAAACGCTGAAAAATCGGCGACGCGTCGTCGTCGTCGTCGCGTGCAATTTAATCCGAGCGAAGAGACGAACGAGTCTGCGATCGGGATTCTTAGAGGAGAATTTCGGTGCGAGTCGCGTCCGGCTATCTCGTTCGATCGAACGGGTCAATAAGTTTGGTCGGGGCGGTTGCGGCGGCCGCCGGGTCGTTTCTTGTTCCCTGGAAAAGGTCAATGGTCCCGCGCACGGGGGAGACGCGATCGAGATCATCTCTCTCCGCGGTCCGAACGAAGAATTAACTCTTTCATGGTCGACGCGAGGCGCGTTTCACACGGCTGCTGCTGCTGCGGCCGCGCTCGCTTCTCTCTGCCGAAGTATTAATTAACCGAGTGGTTCTCGACCGCGCGACTGATTTATCGCCGTTTACCGCTAGCCGTGCGGTCGCGTTGCTCTCGTTGGAGATTGTCGCGCCGCCGTTACGACCCATTTTCGCCGAGCCTCGATAAGAAATCTTCACAATTCCCGATTCACGACCGATCTTCGTTAGTGCCCATATTGTTACAATTCGCGAAGGGATCAGACTTTACGGTGTCGCCGGGCCGCGCGCCGCCGGCCGCGGAGAGGGTCGACGCGACGTCCGGGATTTATTCCGGTCGTGACCACCGATGATGGCTTCTCCCTCCGGAATAATGGCGTTACCGATCACCTAAAGACGCTCGTCACCAGCTCCGATAGCATCTGGTGGCTCGAGGGTAGTCTCGGCCGATCCTAACTCCGGACCCGGAGAGAGAGAGAGAGGGACGATAGTTATCAGTTCGAATCCTGAAAGCAGGTTTCTGGCTCTCGAAACGATCGAGTTTCGCGGAACGGGGACCGGAGCGGACGGGATCCGCCTTGAGCGGATCGGGCCCCGGCACCCGGGACAGAGATGATCGGTATCACTCGGAGTCCTTCGTGCGGATTCCTGTTGCTCGCCGCGATCCAGTTTCGCGGAACGGATAAACCCGAGAGAGGTTTCTCTCCATTCTGAACCACCGTTTAAAGGGACTACCGTGGCTGGCTAGAGCGGCGACAGAAGTCGCGATATGTATCGTTTTTGGTGTCCCCCGAACGAGTTCTCCTTAGTTGCCGCGCGCGGAATTAATCCTATTAAACGAAACTGGTTTAACGTAAACGTCGACCAGCGTCGGAGACGTCGTCGTGGCGCGCGACCCGCCGAGTCTCGATCGTCTAATTACCACAAGAAATAATTTCGTTCGTACGATTTTTGCACTCGTCGAGGATTCGTTCCAGCTCGAATTTCTAACATCGAGACCGACACATGTGCTCACCAACCTTTTTTTTTTCTCGATTTGTGAAACAGGTAAGGTGGACCCTACGCCACATACCTCGTCGTTCAACATGGGCTACCTCGTCTCGCCGTACCCGTACCCCAATGGCGCCGGAGGACCCATTCCCGTGTCTATGGTGAGTGTTTATCATTTTATTGTTTCCCGTATCGCTTTAACCTGGCCGAGGAAAGGGTACAAGGCCGAACGCGCCTTCCACGCGATTACGAAACTCCGCCTGGAAACTTTCTTCCGTCGTCCGATATTGCGGCGAAGTTAAATTCTGTAGCGATCGTTGCGAAAGCCGCGACGGTATCGGCTGATCAGCTTCTTAAATTAGAGAGGCTATTAACGCTATCACGGGGAACGCGTCGCCGAGTTTCTCTTAAAGATTCGACGCCCTTTGAGAATCGTGATTCCCGTATTGATTTACGGCGGCCACAAATTGGATTCACGATTTATTTACGAGCGAACGTTCGCGCGTTCACCCGATGATAAAGTGCCGCTGGTAACGCCGGTTAGAATTGTTTCTCTTTCCGCGACGCGTCTTTTAACGCCGACTTTTCTTACACCACTGCGGCGACGTATCGCGCGTTTTAACAAAAGAAAAACGTGTGACAAAAGTCGCTCTGCATCCGAGTTAAATGACTAATCGTCAGGCATTCTCCCGGTTTATCTCCACGCGAAAGAATATCGCGCGTCGCAAATATCCAAGGGAAAGTAAAGGGTATCGCGTCGTGTCACCGCGAGCGCAATTAGCGGCGTCACCGATTAAGCGAATGGAATTTGTTCCGCGTTCAAACCGTACACGTTTAAAGTCTATTCTGTTCGCTGGTATACGGGGAAGTGGCGAACGCTCGTAGAGAAACTATTATTGCGCTAGAGACTTTCCATGCCGGCGTGCCTTGGCTTTGTTTACCGGACGCGGCGGATCGGCCGCGCTCGAGGAAACTCGTTTCGCGAACGATTTCCATCGAAAACACGTGACAATGGCGATTTAACGAGGATCGGGGCTAAATCGGGTACGAGGGGGTTAAACGGGACCGCTCTGCGCGCGGATGCCGCACGCGCGCGCGTACGTCGGGTTAAAAAAGCCGNTACGTGACAATGGCGATTTAACGAGGATCGGCGCGAAATCGGGTACGAGGGGGTTAAACGGGACCGGTCTGCGCGCGGATGCCGCACGCGCGCGCGTACGTCGGGTTAAAAAAGCCGACTAAAATCGAGAGAGCCTCCCCCCTCGCCCTCTCCGTTCCATCCACCGCTGTCGAGATGAATGAAATTTGCAGATTCACGTGTATACGCGGACCGAATAGCATTGTTACGCCGAACGGATTCGCGATTCCGTTTGTGTTCGCGCGTACAGCTAATTTGACTGCGGTGAAACACGCCGTTGCTAAATAGTGGACGAAATTGGCCCGATTCGGTGTTAAAGAGACCGTACCCGCGTTCATTCATTTTTCAACGGTTCCTTCGCTCGACGAGGCCTCGATTCGCGACGTATTTCATTCGTCGCCAGATCGGACAACAGGATTTTCTCGAGGCCGAGGCTCGTTCGCGCGTTTCGCCAGACGATTATCCGGTGTCTGGTTCGTGACCGGGTGCATCCGATGCATTTCGAATTTTCTAATGGAATCACGCCTCGGGCAATAAAGCGTAAATAAAATTAGGCCGAATCGGCGATAAAGGGTTGCGTGACGTACGCCGAGACCCTCTCGAGAGTGGCTATTGAGCTCTCTTCAACTGGTCGGAACTTGATGAACCACCGGCCTACCCGGCTCGATGCTCACCGACGCTTCCGACTCGCGTTCCGCCTCTCTCCTCGTCCCTCTTTTTCTCTCCTTTCTTACCGGGTGCCCCTACTCACGGGGCCCTGGGCACCCGAGTCCGGTCCTCTCTCTCTCTCTCTCTTTCTTTCTCCCTCGGCTCCTCCGTCTCTGTCGCCCCGTTGGCCCGTACCTCGTCTCGAGGATTTACCTACCTCGGGCACTCATCTTCTACCATGTCATTATGTCGTTATTTCCGACAACGAGCGTGTCTCGACGAACCCTTCGTACGGTTACCTCCAACAGAAATGGGCGCGAAAGCAGTTTCGCCCGAAATTCGACTACAAACACGGCTCGTCCCGTGAATGAACCGGCTGTCGCGGTCGATTTTTCGGAATAGGAGCACGAGACCGTGGACGATCCGTCAATGGACGCTCCCAGTTCTGTATTATTTTTCTCCCCCTATCCTTTTTTTTTTAATGCCTATACGTCGAACGCGCGGAGACGCCCGCCAGACCGGCTCTCGGCTCGTTGACTGCCACTATTGTTCTACCACCACTTGGCCATTAGTTTCTTTGGTAATCGTCGGAAGCGTAGGGACGCGGGATATAATTGACCGGAAACCGATTCCTTTCGCTAAACGGATAGGTATTCCCATTTCTTTATCGGACACGACTGCGTACGTTGTAAAAATGCCGCGCGTTCCATCGTCCGCTCGCGCCGTTTTTATTCTGATTCTTCGAAATTCCCCTCCCGCGGGTGTGTAGCGTTCGGTCGGGCGAGGAGGTGTCCGTGAGCCGATTAGAAACGCGTTAACAGGCTACGCGATGGCAACGATTTGGAACGAACGAAGGAATGTTGGAACATGCGATATCTCGACCCACGTGCGCGCGAGCCACACCGTCACGAGATCAAACCGTGTTCGCCTCGGCGGACTGTCAAGTAGTAGCTCGGTGGCGTTCGGGGTTTTGCAGGTGCGATCCTCGGCTGATTAAGCACCGCGGTGGCGACAATTTGCTAAACAACGCGTGTCCCGTGGCGGCCTCTCCTCTTTGCGGAATACAAAGTGCCTTGGCAACGCCTTTGAGAGAAAGAGGCGGTGGTGGTGGCGGTGGAGGCGCGCATCAACCTTCCGGGGCTTTCGCGATAAAAGCCCGCGCGTAAAATGGCAATTAGGTGACCAGGAATTCGCTCGCAGATTCTTAGGAAGTCGCCTGCAAATTGGACTGCATTCTTCGACCGCCGGCATTTTTTTCACGCCGCCGCGTTTCTCCTCTTCGGAATAGTTTCGCGATCCGCGCCGTATTCCCCGTTTCATCGGATCGCCGAACTCGTGCCTCGAATAGAAACGCTCCGCGAATCGCGATACGCTCGAACCGCTTTGCTCCTCGTCGTTCGGGGGTCTGGGTAAATCCGTTTCGTCGGCGATAAGGTGAAACCGTGGGACGAGGCAGGTGGAAACACGGACGGGGACCGACGATCGCCGTCGCGGCCAGAGGTTTTCGTCGAAATTCTTTGACGCGACGATCGGCGTCGGAACAAAAATAGGGAGCTCGGGAACGATCGATAGACGGCGGCGGGGTAGTAGTTGGACCACGGGGGGTCGCGTTCACCATTAACGCGGCAACATTCCGAAACGGCGGCGTTGTCTCGGGGGCGACATCGACTAATGCCCGGCTAGAGGGTAGCGTGGCCGTCGCCGGGGTTGTTCGTGACAAAGGAACGATGCCTAGAATTCGTGCAGCCGTCGAAAAACAACGGCTCCCCGGCGAGAAAGAGACGAAAAAAAAATGAACGCGAAAGCGAGACGAAAAAATGAAGGAAGGAAAAAATTTCCGTGCCAGGAAGAGAGAGAGAGAGAGGAAGGAGGAACGAAAAAACCTAGCTAGCGGAGTGTACGCGCACGGAAACGCGCAAACGTCCCACCAATTAAAAAGAACTCGATTCGACGGGGTTGCTGAAAATAACGGGCGTATCGGAGCGCAGTTTCGCGAGAAAAAGGGAGAAAGAGCGAAGGGCGCGAGAGAAGGAAGAGGAGAAGCGAAGCGAGAGAGGAGGAGAGAAAGCTCGTATACTGTTAGGGTAGTAGCGGCGAGGCGAACGAGAGAGAGAAGCTCGAGAGGACACACGGAGAGAGAGAGGGGCCTTTCGCGTTGCGTAGAGAACATGACGACCTGCTGTGGGGGGGTCGCGGAGAGCTCCGTAGGTTTGGGGTCGGTGGATGCACGTGAAATTCAAAACCCTTATATTAAAACACAGCCCAGCCAACCAGCCACGGTGCGCTTAATTCAAAACAATATAATAGGCGCAGCAACGTGGCCGTTTTCGCTCGCTCGCTCGTGCCTCTCCTTTCCTTCCATCTTACGTCCCTGCTTCGTTTTCGTCGGCTTCAATAACGCGTGTGTACGTGTACTTACTACACACCTTCGGTGAAAATGTATTAAGAGAACGCTTATAATGCGCCGGGCCTTCTCTCCCCCTTCTATCTTTGGGTCCGTCGACGAGCCTCGGCGTCGTCGATTCCTCGGCTCGAGACGAGGAACTCGGGGCTCACCACCACCTAGACAACGACGCCGGTGGAGACGATGGTGACGATGGTTTTGTCGTGGAAAGGGGCTTTGTCTGTCCGCTCCGGCGGAAGACCAACGGCATTGTTCTCATTGTTTCGAGACACGAGCGGGAGACGAGAGAGAAGAGAGGTGGTGGTGGCCGCTGGTACACACGGTGTGCACGGGGCAAAGATGTCCGCGTGATACATACCTATCCCGCGTTTAGTACTTCATCGTGCCCTTCTCGCACCGTGAGCACGGTCCTCTTTGCTAATTGTTTGCCAATCAGTCCGGCCGAGTCTAGGCTCGTGGGAAGAGAGGCCCCGCGCTGCCGGCTTTTCTTCGCCATATTGGGTAGCTCGTTTTCTGCCTCGACGTAGCCGATGCCGTACCAGCCAGGCCTTCCTTCCTCTCTCAAAGGGAACAAACCACCGTTGTTGCGCGCTCGAGGCTGCCTCGGATTTCCCCGGGAATATACACGCTGGTACGGTGCGTGTGCCCCGTTCTCCATCGGTCACGGTCCCGCGATTTAGATCCAGACGAATCTACGTCTCGATCTATGAAATTGCGTTTCCCTTTTGTCCGGCTTTTTCCGTGTTTTCCTTCGGCGTCCCCGTGCCGTATTGGACCGGTAATAGGGTTGCCGGTAGTAGTGCTCGGTACGGGCATTCAATTCGTGGGAAGAGTTTTTCTATTTTTCTTCCCTTCCCCGACGACGGGATCTTTGTCAGGACTCGGGGAATTCTTGTCGGACGCGTCGCGCGAGACCATTCAGGTGTCAATTCGGCCTCGCATCGGCCGCCGCGTCCCCGCGGCTCCCGATGAAACTCTTTTTTAATAGGTCCTCGTTTGGCCGGGAACGAAGCGATTCTCTTCCCTGATTAAACGATGAGTAGCGAGAGGATGACGAGGCTCGGATTCGAAAATTCATCGTCCCGGATCCATAGTATCTCGTCATGTTGCGCGATTGGATCCTCGAGAAGCCATTAGATTCCACGCGAACGTATCCATTGGAATTTCGAGTTCCATTTGTGGCCTCGTTTATTCCCGAGGAGAGGGGAGGGGAGAGAAAGAAAAAAAGAGGATAGAATTCTGGAGTTCGACCGAAGGTCGTAATCTTTTGAATTGTGGTTCCATCCGCGTCGATGGAACGCGAGATAGAAAACCGGGGGCCGGCCCGTCTCTCCTACGACCGCAAATTTTACCTGGTGCGAAGGCGCCATTAGTTTCGGTGTTCGTGGTTAAGTACTTTTGTGTTTAAGTACCTGACCGGGCTCTCGCGCCCCCGCGCTCCCGGAGAGAAACCCCCATGGGGATTGTCCTTTTTTCCTCAGGGATAATACCACGTGGGCCGTTAATGCCAAGATGGTCGAACGATACGCGACTCCATTACGTACGCTCTCTCTAGCCCCTTGTCCCTGGAACCCTGCTAATTGTTGTCCTGTCCGTTTCGTTCAACGTGGGAACATTTGCGAGATGCGCGCGGCCCCGCAGATACCGATCTCCCGCCCAAAACTTGGCCACCCTCGCCGAACCGCACTCCGGCAACAATCACTGTTCTTCTTCTTATATAATTGTGGAAACGGCTTTTACTTTCGTCGCTCGTACGACATGCGCTTCTTTTCGGCAGACCCGTGTTATTTTTGCTCGTCGAGCCGCGTTTTCGAATCGCGCGGAACGACGACTCGGAGGAGACCCTCTCTCTCGTTCATTACGAGCGACGAGCGAGCATGCGTCACCGAGAATACCCAAGCCCGGCAGAATTTATTTCCTTCCCGCGCTCGCATTGGACGCTCGTCCATCTCCTCGTGCGTCGTCGTCGTTTGACATAGTCGACGAACTGGATTTCAGGAATCTCGTTTGCACGACGACGACGACGACGACGACGACGACGGCGTTACGTAAGTCTTACGCCGCGATCCTTCCGTTTTGGCTGCTGATCGTTCATCTAGCTGAAACGGGCCGGGCTATTACTTTTGAACGAGTTTCTCGATCTCGAGCGAGGTTTGCGCGCGAAGCTCTTTGACGTGTTCCCCTTTTGACTAGTGGCAGCCGAGCGTTGGAACGCGACGTAGTAGAGGCACGATTAAAAAAAAGGAGTGAGGAAAGGGAGGAGGAAGTGGAAAAAGGAAACGACGTCTCGTTGGGAAAGCTCTCTCTACGTTCCATTTATCCGAATATGCAAAATAGTGTCTGCAGCATTGATGCGCGAGCTCCCCGAAGGAACGCATCTGAAAATTCGTTGACGCGTTAATGGATTCCGTAAATCGTTTCTCGAGGGACGACGGAGTCTACGACCGTTTTCGTGGAACGGTTTTCTCGGCTTTCCGGCTCCCCTCTTCTTGGACCCGGCCGGAATTTCGTGGACCCGGTCGTTTTTCGTTAACACCTGAGACCTCTCGAAGGGTCTCTCGAGCGCAAAGGATCTCTCCCCGTGGCCGAGGGATGACGCGGCGGTTCCTCGAGGACAAATGAGCCAGAATAAATACCCGGGAGTCCGTGAATATAGGAGGGAATGTCCGGGACTAACCACCCCGAAAACGGAAGCCGAAATGTTTGCGATGGCCACGGGAAACGTGGGTTTTCTACTCGAAAACACGGGATCATCCCGGTGACTTCTTCTTTGTAAACAGCCAATCGTTATCTGCGCAAACAGATCGTTCGCGTCCTCCGATCCGTCCGAAGATTACCGTTACCCTCGAACGAGCCCGAAACGATTCGTGACGATTGCGGGTGTGTTCAGGTCGCGCCTGACCAATTCACAAAGAAACGAATTTTCGAAAATAGACTTGTACCGCCGGATCCGTCTAAATTATGCCGCTCTCCCGTTCGAGAACGATTCGATATCAGAAGGTCGGGCTCGCGATAATCTGAAGAGTCTGCACCGGTGCCTCTGCACCTACGACCGATCGAGCGAGCCAAAATAAATAACGCGAAATCGTCGTAAATATCGTGTCGGATTCAGCAGTTCGTTTCTAGGAATAATTAATTTATTGAGCGGGCCGTATGCCTGACTAGCAGCATTTCGTTTCGGCCGGGCCGCTCCTCCTTGGCGCGCGCAACTGGGCATTATAAAACTCGTTCTCTCGACGGCCCTCCAACCCCGGCTACGCGGCGTTCATTTACATTTAATTGGGAAATCAATCTAGCGCGAGGCATCGTTACACGGAATATTTATAAGGGAGTGGCCGGCGCGGGTAATACGGGTTTCAATCTCGCGCTCTCTCTCTCTCTGCCCGATCGTTCTTCTTCGGCCGATCTTTCCACGCGACTTCTTTAATCTCGCGGGTACACGTTCGCGCCCCTTTTGCCGTTTCCCGATTAATAATTCAACGTACGGCGAGGAATTACCATCGCACACGTACCCCTTCGTCGTCCACGCGCGTGTGTCGTCGAGCGGCTCGACGTCCGCGCGGCCTCTTCGCAAAATTCGAGCGCGAATTACAAAGATATTTAACGTTTTCATAATTCATATGCAAATCTCGGCGGGCTTCGCGCGGCCGCCGTTAATCAAATTTATGTATCGAACGCCGCGAGTAATGAGCGTCGCCGTTTTCTAAATGGAAAATAATCGTAATTCAGTCGCGTTCACGCCTCGTTAACGGCGGCTTACCGTAAGCCCGCGCGGCATGCGAAAAACTTGTCTCTCTTTCTCTCTCTCTCTGCGTAGAGTTTCACGGGAGCTCGCGCGGCTACCTACGGTACGGACGTAAATCGTATTGTCGCGAGTCACGGAGAAGGGAATCCGTGTGGCGCGGCCCCGTATGCCACCGTCTGAGAATCTGGGACAATGTCGGGCCGTAATTCTAGCGGCCACGCTGGGAATGCACGCGAGAGTAGTGGCCGTGCTTCGATCCTCGCCCGGCCGTACATTTATTAATCGGCCGATCGATCGACGGATCGACCGGCTACCACGCTTCGACGTGCGTTATGGACAGGATCAAGTGGGTCACGTAATGCGTCGAGTGGGTACGGCTAGAATCGCTCTGGTCGTCGTCGTCGTCGTATCTCGTCCCATGCGACACGACAATACGAGCGGGACTCGCGAAACGCGTTCGAACCGCGAGTATAGAGTACTTGATAGGTCGGTCTTACTTCGCGTTATGAATTGCAATACGGTTCGTTGGATCGCGTCGGTCGTTGATCGCTAATTAGCGTGGAGAGAGAGATACCTCGCGGATATCAAACGAGTAAATTGATATTAATGGGGAGGCGTTCATAGACACGTCGGAACGATCGCGGCCGGCGCGACGCGCCGGTGCCGGCAGGTGGTAGACGGGCCGGGCAAGAAAATTTACACCTTCGCGTCGACTTTTGTTTTAGCAGAAAATTCAATTTGCCTTGGCGTCGCGTCGCGGCGAGCCGAGGCGGACGGAGCACCAGCGGACGGGGAGCTCTCGGGGCAAACCTGTTTACAGAAGTTGGTACCACCCGCAGATCGAAACTGCCGTTCGTGATTTAAAGCCAATAACGAAGCGTGAACCGCGAACAAATTGAACCGCAGGCGTGTCTATGGAATTTTTTCGACTTTCGTGGCTCGCTCCTCGTCGTCCCACCGCGAACAACGATCCACGGGATCTCCTCGTTGGACGGGCTCGGGAAAAAAGGGGAATTGTTTCGAAATAAAAAGGACGCGCGGGGAAAAACGACGAGCGGCGTAGCCGTGGCGCGCATAACCGAGAACACGAATTTGACTCTGCGAACTCGTGAAAGGGTACCCTTTAATCGAAGCACAAGAACGATCTGACTCGCCCTTTCTGCTTCTTATTTCTCCGCGTGGTTATTTTAAGCCCCTCGCCGCAGGAAGTTTATAGCGCGGCGCACGGTTTTGGGCACGAAGAGGCGGTTCCACTTCTCCCTTTGAAAAGACGCGAGATGAGACAGCCGCGCGAGCAACGCTCTTCAAATAGAAAACACGACGGAAGCCGTAATCGCGGCCTAATTTTTCTATTTCGGATCCGGCCCCGCGATACTAACCGAACGAGCCCATTCGACGCGTAATAACGGCGATCGGAATAACAGTCCCCTTTGAATTCGACGAACGAGACCCCTTCCAGGGAAGAGTCCTTCTTAACGAGAAGACGCGATTTTCGAGGCCCCTCTCGACTGGGGCACCTGTACGACCTTTAAATCGTAGCCGTGGGACATCGCAACAATGAACCCTCGTTCGTTCGATCCCGTCACGGTGTTACGTCTCGCGACTCGGTGCAGCTCTCTTGAATGGCTACGAGGTCGAAGGAGGGAAAGGGGACCGGTCAGTTTCAGGAAATCGTAAAGCACAGTTTTTACGAGGGCAGGTGGGTGAAAACCGGCCACACGGATTTCAGGTGCTGGTGGGTGTTTGGGAAAGAATTCTACCGAAGTTTTGTCCGGTGTCGTATCGACGGCCAAACTCCGGCTGCAAAAACTCAATCCACCGAGTATCTCTTCTCGGAATGAAAAAATCGGGTAATTGATATACAGGCTCGGTACGACGTATTTCAAATCGGCCATTGGTCAGTGATTTTATTCGACAGGTCGACACGGATATCGATCTGGAACCGATTCATTTAACGATCTCTGTCATATAATTGATTCGTTTACGACTCGTTTCGATAGAATCGTCGACTAACAAGTTATTCGACGTACTCACTGACTCACTGTGCACTGAGTTTCCAGCGTTTCCGAACGGAAACACAGCTCTCTCGGTTAGATATCGCGTGAACTTGAAGCGGGTTCGAAGCGCGACAAGGGACGAGGTTTAAGGGGCTGTCGCGACCTCAGGAATTCGAGACGATAGCGCAGCTGTCGGGAAGCATGATCGATCACTCTCTACCGGCGAGAAAGGGTCTTCGGGAAAGCAGGTAGTATACGTGTACGCGCGATCGTGTCGGACCCGTCTCGGAAACGACTTTAAACAATGATTAGGCGTGAGCCGGGACGAAAGGGGGCCCGCGCGTAAATGGAAACTATGCGTTTATTATCTTCGGGACGGGGATTAAGTCATTAGGAAGGTGGGCTAATGAAACGAACTCCGATCGATCCGAAGAAACAACGTGTTGCTTATTTCTTATTTGACAAGCGTCGGGATCGCGGTAGAAGGGAATTAATAAGGACGTCGTAAAACAGTCGATGGAACTTGTGGAACGGACGCACCTGGAGGGGATAAAAATGTTGTTTGTTGTTTGTTTATTGAATCGGACGGGAGAGAAGTGAACGGATGCAACGAGCGTACGCGGCCCGAGACCGTCGACCGCATTGGCATTTGCATCATTCACCTTGAGAAGTAGATATAGTACAGTGGAAAACCTTGTGTGTCGCGCGGATTACGTTTGAAGGAATTTATTGTGCGGCTGGTAACGCAGCCGCGCGCGCGGCTCCTCCGTCGTTCCCTCCGCGATTCTGGAATAGGTCGATCGTTCGAAACTCGTTATCGGTCGCTCCACTTTTTCCC
>SMSR01012002.1:314763-331174 GCA_019453355.1 Ceratina japonica
CCGAATTATACTCGGACAAAAAAATATGCAGGTCTTCGACGTGGCGTGGAATAAGCGATGAGATTAGAATTGACGTTTATCGACTGTGCACGTCGATCGGCGGGACGAGGGAAAAAACGTGATTGCCGTTGTGCTCGGTTTCGCACGGGTATATTTGTCGCTTGAAACAGGCGACGAGAGCCCTCGCTTAGCGCGGCACGCGGCGGTTCCATTATAAATTCGCGTTTAATCGGGTTTTCGGTATTAATACCCAGCCGAACGTTATTATTCCCGACGGTTGTAATTATCGCCGTGGTAATATTCGTTTGCACGTCGCGGAGTCATTACGCGCCGCCGTCCAGGTGATTACGTTCCCATCGTTCGCGGCTTAATTAAAAGGGAGTGTCAATACGAGAGCGTGCGGCGTCTTAATACCCCGCCTAGCCGGGATATTGAAATCGAACTCGCCGCTTTTTGCGAACTTTAAGCGGCGAACAAAAAGAGAATATCTCTCCCGAAACCGGTCGTTTGAGATTGTTTATCGATGGCCGGCTCGGGCCCGTGCACGGTTCTATTCGGCCTCGAGATGATCGAGTCTCGTGGCTTCGGGTGGTGGGACGGGCTTTTTGGGCGACGATAAGAGCTATTGGCGAAATTTAGCGATATTCTCGAGGGCAGAAGGGCCGAGGGTGTGCGCGGCGTAGCCGCTCTCGAAGCGCGTGTTCCGATGGCCAACCGATATGGTCGCTATTAGTCGCCGGTGCTCAGAAGCACTATACCTACTACGGTCCGTCTCTCCGGCTTGTCCGAACGAACCGGAGGACGACGAGGCTAAACGCGGACGGGAGGGAGCGCGTAGGGCTTTTTGGGGCGTAGATAATAGTGAGAGAGTGGCCATTAAGGGGCGAATTGCGTAGCAGGAAGAAGGCTCCGCGAAACTTCGCACCTGCCTTTCCACGCTTCGGATACATATTCATAAATGGACGGCCCTCGGAAAGAGCGAGCGTTTAAAAAGGCTCCGGCGCTCTCCTCTTTTACGCCGGTTCCGTTCGTTTTTTTCACGAAATTCCCCGCGACCCGTTCCGGTTTTTGCCCCCTCGACGTTTGTCAGCCTCGTTACGATCGGGCTTCGTCGATTCGAATGGTAATGCCGTCGCCGCGACGACGACGACAACGCTGCGTCCGAGAATAATGATATTATTGCGGAGTCGCTCACGGCAATTAAAACTTTGGTAATTGCCGCGGCGAATTACGTAATTACCACCGAGCGCGAGTAGCATCTGGCTCTCTTTGCCTTCCCTCGCGGATTCTCCCATCTTTCGCCGATGCCTCTTTCCGATTACCGGGAAACAGTCGACGATGGCTCTAATTAAGAGTGCCCCGCGCCTCCGGTGTACCGGCTTTATACTTACGTCAAAACGAGATCGCGCTGCTTCTGCTTGCTCGATCGAGGCATTGCCTTCTCGCTTCCTTCCTTTCTTCCAATCGTACTCTCTTTCACGCGTCTTTCCGTTTCGTCCTTCGCGGGATTAAGATTACTTACGTGCTACACCCGCTCTGGTTTCTGGTTTTCTCGTCTCACGGTAATTTCCGTCTGAATTCCGTTGATAAACGTGGACGGCGGGGCCCAAGACAACGCTATCATTGTTATCGGGCACGTAGGACGCGTGCCCCGTGGCCATGGCCGCACACCGGGCATCGTTGAAACGGCCACAGACTCGAATCGTCGTCTCTCGACCGTCCGAGCCCTTCGTGGCTAACCGTGACTGCTGCGGCACAGTCGCCTCTTTGTCGATTACCTCGCCTCGGAATCGAGACCCGGATTTCTGCGGGAACCTCCGAATATTCGTTATCTCCTCTTTTGAGAGAAATTCAGGGATTCTTGTACGTCGAATTTCGGCGCGTTAGAATTTTGACAAATCTCGGTGACCGATTCGCGTACTCCACTCGCTCGCCTATGTCAATCGTCGAAGGATGCACCGACGCGCGTGCACGCGGTTGGTCTGGCCGTGTCCGTCCAGTGAGAGCTGGCTTTATCATTATCGGATGTGACTAATGTGGCGTTTAACGCAACCTCTCAGGTTAGTTATTATTATAGCCCTTGGCAACCGGGCCCCGTCTCTCCCTTTTTCGTTCCATCGGATCGGGACGAAACGCCCTTTCGAGAGTCCACATTCCCTCCGGGCCCCCGGGTCCCGACCGTCTCCGCTTTCTCTCTCTCTTCCACCGGGAACGGGAATCCTCTGGACACGTTTACTTTATTCATTCAGTGAACCGAGGACCAGTCGGCAGGTTTTCGGTTATTGTTTCTCGGGTTCGAAAAAAACAAGTGTCCCGGGCCTCGTTAGTTTTCGACGAAACCGCCCATTGTTTTATTATCCACGAATCGGTGACTACGCGCGATTCCCCGCTTCTGCGCGACCCAAAATAGGAGGCTGCCGGTGCATAATTAAACACGGGTTGCAATTAACGTACGAACTTTTTCATACCGTAACCGAGGTATACGTCTATGACGGATCGTTATCGTTTTATCTGCAATTAGCAATTACGCTATGATTCGTCGGCTCGATGGTTTTCTAACGCAATTAGTGTCTCCCGTTGACAGACCGGTTGCAGACCTGAAAATGAATGGCATTTCTATTCTAATCGAGAGACAGCGATTTCATCCATCAACTGTGGATATCATAATAATAATAGAACGTCTATTCGGTTTTCAATATCGTAATTGAAAGTCGAGACACCTGGCTATATTCTGGTTCTCACAATCAGCCAGCGGAACGCACACGGTGGTAAACACGCGTGTTCTCCGGTCGTTGTTTATTCGTCGACGTATACAGTGGTCGCCACCA
Source organism: Ceratina japonica (assembly GCA_019453355.1). Classification (NCBI taxonomy): domain Eukaryota; kingdom Metazoa; phylum Arthropoda; class Insecta; order Hymenoptera; family Apidae; genus Ceratina; species Ceratina japonica. Next base: position 317,592 of record SMSR01012002.1, read on the forward strand.
CCCTCGTGTCGCCGTTATCGAAGACCAGTAGCCGCTNACGCGACCCAAAATAGGAGGCTGCCGGTGCATAATTAAACGGGTTGCAATTAACGTACGAACTTTTTCCGAGGATACGTCTATGACGGATCGTTATCGTTTTATCTGCAATTAGCAATTACGCTATGATTCGTTGGCTCGATGGTTTTCTAACGCAATTAGTGTCTCCCGTTGACAGACCGGTTGCAGACCTGAAAATGAATGGCATTTCTATTCTAATCGAGAGACAGCGATTTCATCCATCAACTGTGGATATCATAATAATAATAGAACGTCTATTCGGTTTTCAATATCGTAATTGAAAGTCGAGACACCTGGCTATATTCTGGTTCTCACAATCAGCCAGCGGAACGCACACGGTGGTAAACACGCGTGTTCTCCGGTCGTTGTTTATTCGTCGACGTATACAGTGGTCGCCACCACCCTCGTGTCGCCGTTATCGAAGACCAGTAGCCGCTGTTTACGCATACCTTCCGGTGTTATCGTCCGTGAGGCAACGAAACTCTCACGCCGTTATCTCGACGGGAGCTTTCGTCGAAGTAATCTCTATCCCTTCGAGGATGCGCGCATATACTTGGGTCACGCGGGACGGAAAACAAGCGTGGGGGCAAGTGTTTGTTCGCGGACACCCGGTAGAGAGACGAGTGGAACGAGCCGAGGTAGCGTGAAGAATCCTCACGCTACCGTGACTGCTAACACGGGTTAATCTTGCTTAATAACAGCCGAAGCGCCGTGTGTGTCTCGCCCTTTGCCATCGTTCGTAATTTTTTACGGTTCTGCGTGGAATAAACGATATTAATAATGCCAGTAATTAGACCAAGATAATCACCGCCGAGTATTTGTTAATTATCGATTGGCATCGTGTGATAACGTTCGGTGCCGTGGCGAGGGGGTGAAAGGCGTAAGGTGATACGGTAATTTTTCACGGCCCAGTTAAGCCTCGGGAGAGCGAGAGGAGGAGGAGGAGGAGGCACAACCAGGCGACGGTTCTCCTCCGTCTTGCGCTCAGCCTTGGTCAGATCCTCGATGCGCCTACGTTGCAAATGAATATTAATCATGCCCAATTACCGGCCGGGGGAGGGCGTTATCTTTTTCAATTAAACCCGCTGCCGATTCACCGTCGCAATTTGCCCCCCGTACGAGCTTCGACGATCGTTTTTCCTATAAGCAGCTCGACGTCGCGTCGGCTCAGACGATTTTTGATTTCCACGTGGTCGGTGACGCGGCGACCGCTCGTTCACTTAATTCTGGCGTCATTGAATTCGCGACAGGCGCAACCATTACCCATTCACGGTCCGGATAGAGTCGGCTCGAGCGAGTTCCTTTTTCTATGCCTAGAACGTTTAGAGCAGCAATTTGTTAATTCACGGACCGATACGGAGCCTCGCAGCCCGGCAGAGATAATCGTTTACACGCGTGTTAATTCACCGCCGTCTGACAAACTGAGAAAATCCATCCGTTAATAAAGCCGACGGGCGAGACCTTCCCGACGTCTAATTAGATCGAATTACCGTTTTCGTCGGCAGAAGTTCCCTTCGTTCCGCGACTCGTGGGAGTCTCCGAGCGGCGTTACACTCGGTTTCGATATCTCGCGGAGGAGCGAACGTCCTCGCCGCGTTAATTATTCCGCGTACTAAGGAGCTACGGTGTCTGATCAATTCGCTGTTAGCATAAGGGGTGTTTCGGAAATTATTTCCAGCAAAAGAAGACTAGTTTTCGGTTTCCTCCGGAAGGACGAGCTCTTAACGAATTGAAATACGAGACATTAATGCATCCGCACGAACGTACCCGGCTACCAGCGAGCGTAATTACGCCCGACTCGGTAATTATAATTACGCCGAACGCAGTGATCGTCCGATCGCGTTCATTTTCATCGACAAACACGGGAGTTGAAAAGCCGGGGGTAATACTCGTTCGAAGGGTCTCTACGATCGGACCGAGAGATCGAAAGTTCTTAAGGTTCGGGAACGCACCGGATACGATGTTAGCGAAATAAATTGATCGGTCGACGCGTTGCCAGCAGGAAGTCGGGGAAATCGAGAGAGACACCTCCCTCTCGCCGCGCGCACCGCCGCCGCCGTCGCATAAATCCTCCGAACTTATTACGAATACGTAACGCGGCTTACGCGGTTTATCGATATTGATTTATTCATAACCGAGACGCGGCACGAGGTGGTACGTACGGCTCGTTTTAGCATCTCGTTAATCTTGGACGCGTTGATTACCGCCGTTAGGGCCGGTGCGCGAAAACCCATCGGCCTCCTACACGAGCCCGCGTTCTCGCCTTAAATCACCGACGTCCGATAATTGAGGGGGTCCTTGCGCTGCAACGGGCATCCATCTCGTTCCGTGGCGCACCCCGCGAAATTGGGAGAACGGCCGTTGGCCGCGCCCTTCTGTCCCGCCCTTCGCGCGTCGGCGCCAAGCTTCCGTGATTCCAATCCTCAGGAATCCGATCCTTCCTCAATCACGCGAATCCTCGTAGCTTTTACGCCGATGATGGGTACATCGAATCGAGCGAGGCGACACTCTTCGTCTCGACGTGTTCGACGCCAATAGTCTTTACAGCTGTCGACCTTGAACAGACGAAACAAATGGAATAAAAATATAATCGACGAGGGAAGGGTTGAAACGGCGAGAGTCACGTTTCCCTCGGCGATTCTCGCGTATCGTCGGTGACTCGGAACAGGCAGCGGGATAACGATCGGCACTTCTTCATCCGCGCATTTCCCTAAACAGATGATAACGACGGTAGATTACGTAGGCCGGCGGATTCCGCGTGTCATTACCCGTGTTCTTGTCTGCGGGGCGGAGGAAACAAATTGTGAAAGCCACCGCGGCGAGGGGTTCCACGGAACGGTTGTTGTGCCGTGTTCCCCCCGTTGAACGCGTAGAGTGCGAGAGGGATATAGAGTCGGGCGAGCAGCGCGCATTTTTGCCGCTTTCGCTCCTTTAATGGCATCGGTGCTACCCGCAATTTGTTCGTATCGTTTGTCCCTCGGTATTTCTGGTGCGCGCACACGGTTCGCGCGCATTTCCTTGCCGGGTTTTTGCCGAGCCCCGGCACCCGGCACGTGGTTCGAAACCAGACGCTACGGCCCTCAGAAAAAGCTTCGTTTTACGCGATAGACCCACGCGTTTAATGCTAATAAGCGGGAGAGGTATGCGTTTCTTCGGGACGGTTGGCAATTACGAGGATCAAGGTTGTTGGAGTCGGACGAGTTCCCGGGAAACGTTGACCTCGTCAAATTCGTCGCCGTCGTCGTCACCGATTCGACCGGGTGAAATCGGGTTCGTCGATCCCGATGCCCGGGCTAGGATCGCCGGCGAACCTTCAATGCGCTAATGACAGGAAACGGGTCGACTATGCGAGCGTACTAGTGCTCTGCGCTCCGTTTATGGAGGCGGCCGGCAAATTGTCCAAGGAGGGGCAGGAATCCTAAAGAGCGAGTCCACCGGTTTACAAAGGAACTCGCCACTTCCAGCAGAACTTTTTGCGGACCGTAACGCATACGAATGGGCAGCGGCAGCGGGGAACGAGGACGGGACGCGGCGGCGGCGGCGGCGGCGACGACGGGGATCCTTGCAGTGGTCCCACGAAATCTGCGTCCCGCCGCATTTTTCCGCGATGATGATATGCGCGCGCGCGACGTTAACCGTTCCGTTCCGTCGTTCGTTTCAACTTTTATTACGTCAGATTGCATCAAAAACGGCTACCCTCTGGGAGAGGGATCGGCGTTTTATTCCGCGTTCCCGCCTCGGTTTTCGTTTTGGGCTCGTGCGCGGAATGGTAATCGCTCGTTAATGCCTTCCCCGAGTTAGGAGCGTCGGTCGAAGAGTTCCCGTTGATCAAATTGAAACTCGGCCGTAACTATGGATCGGAGGAGTTTCCGCGTGTAAACCGCGCGCTCCTCGGTATCGACGAATCGACGAAGGCACAACAGTGCACGCGGGAAAAGCTTTGTCACGGGGAAAGGTCCGGGGCTCGGCGCTCGCCAGTTAGCCTCGGCGTTAGAAAACCAACTAATTAATTAGTTTGCGTGGCGTGACGCTATCGCGCTCGGCGTGTATCGCGGCGGCGGTCGTCAGGAGCGGTGGAGGCGGCAGAGAAGCTGTCGGCGAAACTCGGAGGAGGAGACGGAGGCCCTCGGAGTGCGCGGCGTTGCCATACCTCGCGCACGCACCAAATATTTGACGCTAACCATCGGTGAAACACGTTCCCGTCTCTCTTTCTCTCTCTCTTTCTCTCTCTCTCTCTCTCTCTTTCTTCCCTCCGACGAGGCTTACTAGCCGGCTCGAAAACATCGCCGCCTCCTGTTATTTGCATTCCCCTATAGAACCGGGCACGGTATGCGTGTCATTGTCTCTCCGGTCCCTCGGTCTTCTCTCCCGACCCTCTCTCTGCTTCCCTCTGTTCGTTTCCCGCTGCTGGCTTGTGCTCCGACCGTCCTTAACTGGCCTCCTCCGCTCGCTCTTTCTCGCGTCTTCTCTAAGGTCTTTCGAGCACTCTCTCGCCTCGCTCGCTCCGATTCGGACGATTCTCGCTCTTCCCGGAACACAGACCAGAGCTGGACCAAATTCCAGCCAAAACCTATCCCGTAAGTCTCGATCCGCGTCTCCTCCTCCCGTCCCTGGAACCGAAATCGCGTCCACGCTCGTAACGGGCCCCGGGAGATATGACCGTCGCGAATCGGATACGAGACAGAGGCAATATTCGTAACGAGCCGCCGGTAGCGTCGCAAAGATCGGCGAGAATCTGCGAGAGAGCTAGTTCTCAAAGATCTCCTCGACGAGAGCGCCCGGCCGGTGAGTGCTATCGACGTCGAAGACGAGTACCCGGCGTCTGATTCCGGGCCGGGGTCTAATCAGCGATATAAAGTACACAGAGCGAGAGAGAGATAGGGAGATAGAAATGACGAGGACCGGGGGAGAGACGGAGAGAGAAAGAGGAAGCGGCGTATAATGGAGTAGGTGGTGAATCAATAATCTTCAGCCGCGTTTTCCCTGTCGGTTCGCAAAGAGAGCGTGGCCGATGCAGGTTTTTGATTTCCGTTCGATTGCATTCGACCGTTTGATTCGACCCGTGTTATCGGGTCCTTGAATCGAGTGCTGCCTCAATTAAGTATATTCGCGTGGATATTCGCGGCCGGATAAGCGAATCGATCCCTCCTCCTTGCGCCGCTCGCCGTTCCTCTCCTCCTCCACCTCCTCCTCTCTCTCGCTCTCTTTTCGCCACCGTCTCTCTCTTTCTCTGGGGGCGAGGGGCGGCGGTATCGCTTCGCGTCAATTGCGCTTCCTGTATTCGTCGAACGCCGCGCGCGCTGAAACATCCCAATTAGTCGTCGACGAACGTTGTTACGTCATTATCGCGAAAACGTCGAGTAGTCATTTGCGACTGTTCGGCCGGTATTTCGCCGCCGTTGTCTCTCCCTCTATATGGCAGCATCTCCGCAAAAAGCGGTTAAGAAATTACTGTAACTCCGCCGCGGCGGAAAAAAAAAACGAGAGAGATCGCCGTGATCCCCTTTTTCGTACCCGGCACTCCGCGTTCCGATAATAATTTGCAAACTCTCCGTCCGCGTTACGTAACTCGCGTATATCTGGGCCGCACGCCGGTGCATTGTAGCTTTTATCGATAAGGAATCGCGTGTACCTCGTAGGGAACGCGAAAGAATTCTCGGTCCATGTTTTTCGTCCGGCCGCCGTAATTTACGAGCAATCGTTGATATTTTGCCTGCCGGCCTCCGAGTTTACCTGCAGCTGCGTCGCCAATTTCGACACCTTTCCGTGATCCGATGCGGCACCGCGCTGCCGCATTTCGAATGCGAGAAACGACAGTTCGCCCGGCCATTCGTACGCATCTACGGGGTGGGTCAAGTGTCGCGTCGCCAACAATAACTTGTTCAATACTTTTATTGAGACACGTATGAATTCGTTACGAGACGTGTCGTCGAAGAAACGTGTCGTCGCGTTCTGACGCGTGCGAAATGTATTTATGCGAGAAGCCAGTATTGGTATCGGCGATCGAAAAATGTTTTTCTACCGTCTCACCGTGTACGTCGCGAACGTGGCAGCTGACGTCGGTCTAATTTGTCCTTTCACCGTGGCTAATTACGAATCCTGGCGAAAATGGCTCACTTTTTGTCAGTCCCCGAGGTGTAGATTCGAATCGAGCAGATTCGTCGATTTGTCGATCTGATCGGGGGACAGGTGCTCTCGTTCGACAGCTGGGCCGAGGGCGGATCGCGGAGTAAGACCGTTCTCCTCCGTCGAACCCCAATACTGTTTTCTCGATGCGTACGAAATTCGATCGGCTCGCGTAAAATCGTCGCGCCGGTCGCGTTATTCCCCGCGAAATCGTCAGAGAGGAACCGTGAACAAGGGAGACGCGCGCCGAGTGCCTGCGCACATACACTCGTACTCCCGAACCGGAGGACGACTCCCGAAGAGATTGTCCACTTGACGATGGTTGGACAGCACTCGGAACACGCGGTACTTAGAGAGTCTCGGCGGCGTAAGAGGGTACGACAAGTAAAAAAAAAAAGAAAAAAAAGGAGGAGGAAATCTGGTAGCTTCTGGCGGCGGCGGCGGGTCGGGACGCGCGGGGGCGGAGGCGGCGCGGGTACCACGAGAGAGCGCGAAGCGTACAGCGGCAGAGTGTCGCGCATTTAGATAATGCGTGTCGTCCCCTCTCTCTCGTTCCTCTTCGTCGGGCCCCTCGCCCCGTCTCCGTCCCGCGGCCGCTCGAGCATCGGCCGCCCGTAAAAGCTCGAGGCGTGCATCCTTTTATCCTCTTGTAACTTTGGTGCCTTCGCACTTTTCGTTATGCAGCCGGCAGCAGCCTCTCTTCTCGCTTCGCTCTCGCGGGAGAGAGCCGTATGACGCCATAACGCCGCGCCATTAACAGGCGTAATCGCGCCGAAACATCGCCGCGAAACGTCGTCGGGTCCGTCGGCCCCACACGATTTCGGCCGCTTTTCCTCGCTCGCTGAAAACGCATACGTACATATATATACGCGTCTCTGCTCGAAGTCTCTCGGAAACCGGTGTTACCGTCCACCGATTAAAAATCGATTTCACGCGCGGTCCCGCGATTTATTTATTCCCCGCCTCGGCGACTCGTGGTCTTCCGTTCCCACGATCTCGATTAAGAGAACCACCTACGGTCACGGGCAAACCCTTTGCGAACTCGCAGATCCGATAAACCTCGCGGGAGGGAGCATATCGAAAATTTATTCTCGCGGCCGCGCTTCTTATTCTTCTCTCCGCGGCTGCGAGTCGCCGTCTTCAAAGTTGACCGGCTTGTTACTCGAGGGAGCGACCTCGGTGAACGGCACGATTTACGACGGGTAATTACCAACGAGCAGCAGCAGCAGCAGTGGTCCCTACGCTAGCCGGCTGCCTAGCTTGTACGTCAGTGGTGCAAAAGGTGCTCGAGGGACGCCTCGATGCTCGTGGCTGCTACACGGCCATTGTTGCTGTTCGCTGCTCGTTTGGCAGAAGCGATGCTGCCTCCGCGCCGTTAACCTTGGCCACCAGTCATTTCATCGTCCCAGACGCTCCATGCCCCAGAGATCTCGCGAAACCCGCTTCGAATGTTGCTCTCCGTCTTCGTCTTCGTCACCAGATCTCGTCGAAATTCCGTTTACACAAATTTTCAGTTCACAATTTCGTTTCGTCAGCGATATCGATTTAAACAACGAATCGGAGATGTACGGAGTAAACGAGTCTGATTTTCAATTTCAATGAAATTAATCTCGGATCGGGAAGAAGCAGATTGGCCGCGCTGCCGGTTCTCCCGTAAATCGATTACGTCGCGTTGCGTTCGGCGGAGAAAGAAGGGAGGCACTCTTTTCAGTTTCGTTAAATCGACGGGTGAAACGTAGGAAATACGCAGAGTTCCGCGATGCCGTCGCGATAAATCCCGGTTTAACGAAGTGGACTCCATATTTCTCTCTTTCTCTGCCGTTGGGTTTCCTCATTATCTTTGATCGAGTGCCGCCTTTCGATGCAGATCGCGCCGGATGAAAAGCGACGGCGGCGGCGGCGGCGGCCCGGCCGCCTATCTCTAAACATGGAATAAAAACGAGCTGCAAACCGGCCGGGCCGGGGCTACATATCGATAATGGAGCTCGGGAAAAAGCGGTCGGGCTGTATCATCTCTCACGGTAACAAAGAGACACTCTTTACGACCGCGACTCAATTACATCTAGAGGCTTCTATTCCCGGCTTCCGCCCGGAGGAATCAATCGGCGCATCGTTAAATTCCGAGTGGACCACTTCCTCTCTTTGCTAAATTTCTTCGCGAACGATTAACGATACACGCGGTTCGATAATTGAAACGTTTAAGAAGATCTCGTGCCGAGCCAGAGGAGGAAAAAACTTTTATTTTAAACTGTGCGCAGGGTCGTTCACAAACGTTTGTATCGAGTAAATCGGTCCGCGAAGACGTTGTTAGACGGTCGTCCCGCTCCAAAGGAGCTCCGAAACGTAGTCCCCCGTCATCGAGTACGCTCTCGCGTAATTGCATTTCGCCGGGTACAGAGGGTCTGCTGCGATCCTTAGGTCTCGGGGCTCGCCTAATGGGAGTACGCGCGCGCGCGGGGGCACGATCCGTGCGCGCCCGTCGATCGTTCGTGACGCGGAATTGCGAAATCGGTCCGCGGGACCAAGGTTAGGCGAGAAAACCGCGTGTTCGAGTCAAGGTTGGCCGCTCGATCGACGCCGAGAACAGATCTCGGGAGATAGGCGCGGGAGTATGTACGGGAGTTCGCCTTTTGTCGGGTCTGGATACTATTTTATTGAGACACGTAACGGTACCGAGACTGATTTACTGGCTGACTCGACCCGCTTACGGGATTGAAAATATGTAAAACGATTACACGGCCGAGGAGGAATTTCTTAATTGGATATTCCGTTCGGGGTTCGTATTGTCCGGCCCGATCTATGGCAAACGATATTCCCCGTGCGATCGATTCGTTCGTACAGAGAAACAGAATCCGTCGACGAAACTGGTCTTCGTCTTACCAGGCTGTAACACCTGTACCGCGGCGGTCCTTAGAAATTACGCAAGTCCCGTCGCCCCGATTTTCGTGGACCGTTCGGTTCGTCACGGGCCCGGTCTCCGAGCGACCTCGTCTAGGAATGGCACCTGCGATTTCATATTGCGTAACAGAGAAACTGGAGTAGTCGTCGACGCACGGTCGGGCTTCGGGGAGGAGGCGAAGGAGAGGGTCGCAGAAGGGCTCGAGTTCGAGTTAGGAGAGCGGTGGCGCGCGAGAGTCGAGAGCGGCGTAGGTGTCTCGTTTCCATGTGGGCCCCGCCACGGGTCGAAACGCTATTATTTGGGCCGAGGGTCGAGGGATTCGCGTTATAAGCGAGAAAGAAGCGAAGAAGGGTCCCGTTAGCGAAGGGTCAAAACTCCTCCGCCCTCTTTTTTCGAGGATACCTTTCGTTCCTCCTACTTGGATCGCGGCCCCCCCTCGTTCCCGTCGACTCCGGCGGAGAGAGCAGCCCGATGCTTTCTCATCTCGTTCTCGAAGGCGAAGCCCGAAGGCCCCAAGGCGCAGGTATAATATAACCTCCACCTCGGTGCGCCTCCTCCTCCTCCTCCTCCTCCTCGTTCCTCCTCGATACGTCGTCGTCCGCGCGTTTCTGCCCTTCTTTCTCCGCCTCGTAGCCGCGCGGGGATCCTCTTCCCTCGGTGGCGTCCGGATCCTCTTCTCTCTCGGCTAGCCGAGAGGTTATTTATTACAGGTTTGGCGTTTATATTGGATTTACACAACTTAAATACCGAGCCCGACCGGCTCGCAGCATCAACATAAATATTGTATTTCCCTCGTCGTTGGCCCCGGCCGTCCTCGAGACCGGCCTTTTCACCGTGTGCCGGATCAGCCTCGAACTTCCGCTCGATCGGCGCGCACCGATCCATCCACCTCGTTTCCCGCTTCTCTCGTCGTCTACGTTTCCAAAGTGTTCGCGATTCTCTCCTTAAAGCCGCAACTTTTTTCCCCGTCTTTCCTCCGCGGCCGGTTCGTCGGTCTCCCTTAAACGGGCGCGCTAACATATTCCACCAGGGCCAGCTCGCGTGGCTCGGGGTACCGCGTCGGATCAGTTTTTGCGATAAGTGGTAACAACGACACCGGCTACCACCGCTGCGAGACATCGGTCGCATGCAGCCGAAGAGGAATAATACACGCTTCTCATCCCTCTGCCCGTCTCCGTCCCTCTTTAACCCCTTCCGTACGCGCGTTCCCGAGTCCGCAACTGCGACGCGACGCAGCAGCAGCAGCAGCAACGGCGACGGCGGCGGCAGCAATTCCCCAGGCGCGCGTTTAGAGCAAACCAGCCGCGTATAGCAATCATTCGTCTCCTTATCTAGCGACGGCGGCGAACGTGTAGGCATTCATCCATCATCCAGTAGCGTGGAAAGCACTCATTTAGCTGGTGCTCCGCTTTCAGTGCCTCGGCGGAGTCCCGCGAGGGATATCCGGCACGAGGCGAGGCGCGCGCGTTGCATTCACCGCGAGAGGAACGCGATTCCTCCTCCTCCTCTCGTCCTCCTCCTCCTCGCCTCTGAGCGACCGGGAAGCGCCCACGTACGGAGCCGTATCGCGCGATACCGCTCCGACGAGAATCGAGAACGGCGCGGCGGCTCGTCATTCTCTGAACTCGGACGAACTCACCGAGTAATTGCGGCGATCTTGACGAAACGTTCGACGCCGGTTCGGGAGAGAGAGATTCACGATCGAACGGCCGCGCTCCGGGTTAAAATCCGGGTTTNGTTCTCTGAACTCGGACGAACTCCCCGAGTAATTGCGGCGATCTTGACGAAACGTTCGACGCCGGTTCGGGAGAGAGATTCACGATCGAACGGCCGCGCTCCGGGTTAAAATCCGGGTTTNCTCTCGTCCTCCTCCTCCTCGCCTCTGAGCGACCGGGAAGCGCCCACGTACGGAGCCGTNTCGTCCTCCTCCTCGCCTCTGAGCGACCGGGAAGCGCCCACGTACGGAGCCGTATCGCGCGATACCGCTCCGACGAGAATCGAGAACGGCGCGGCGGCTCGTCATTCTCTGAACTCGGACGAACTCACCGAGTAATTGCGGCGATCTTGACGAAACGTTCGACGCCGGTTCGGGAGAGAGAGATTCACGATCGAACGGCCGCGCTCCGGGTTAAAATCCGGGTTTTTTTTCGAGGAGCGGAACCGAAATTCTGGATAGCAGTAATAAGTTTGCGGCCCGGTCCAATCAGTTGTCCATCGGCGATGAATTATGGAGTTCCGTCCGAGTCGGATGCAACGGATAGGTATCGTTTCGGAGCGGATCCGGTACAGGCGTGGCCCATTGTTTCCCCGCCGGTTCCCGGTGTTGGTAACGATGCAAGGTGCACGTGTGCCGCGTTTCGGCCGCTTTATCGACGAGCCCAAATAAACCTCGGATTTATTTATCGAGTCGAGTAACGTGGTTTCGTGTTCCGATAAACTGTTACGAAGTGGCGACGCCCACGTAGAGGAGAGCCCGGTGCGCGTCGAGGCACCAACGAAATCCACGGTCCCCCTCGGTTCCCCTCCCGCGCGCGGTAACTACCGTTCGGCCGTTCACGTAGCCGCCGAAGGAACGGCATAAATGGTAAATAAATTTTTCAATTACATTTTTTATTGGTCGCGCGCGTCGACCGCGACGAGGTGTGTAGTCATCGTCGCTGGAAAATGTAAATGAACTTTAACCGTTATCCGCTCGCCCACGACACTTCGTCGTGTGCCAGTACTGTAGCCTCGCGCGACTAGGCAGGCGATCGGCTTAGAACGTCGGGTACCGCGAGTGCGACGATCGTTTCGCGCGAGACGAGAACAGGATTCGGCGGGGACCGGCGTTCGCGTTGACAAGTTCCGCGAAGCTCGGCGAGAGGCCGGTCGAGAGCGAATAAGGCCCGGAGCGGTTCGGGACGATCCATCGTCCGCGGAGAGAGCGATTCAATTAGCCGCGCGAGCGCAGCCGTTGCGAATCGCGAAGCACGCGACGAACCCGTGAAGTGGCTCTAAACGGGTTGCCGCACGGGCTGTTGTGTACGTACGCCCCTGGGTTCGTCGTGGCGGTGGCGGCGACGGTGCCACGGCACCAGACCCGGCAACATTGTAAACGAGCGTACACAGAGAGAGAAAGAGAGAGAGAGAGAGGATAAGAGAGCGAGAGAGAGCCGGGCCGAGACTCTTGCGAGATAGCCGTGGAGGAGAGACGCGAGGTGTCCGAAGGAGACCGCGACAGAGCAGGAGAGAACCATAGACGTATGCAAATGCGAGAAACCGGAGAAACAGAAATAGGCGGATTTCGCGGCCGAACGGAAGAGACGAAACGAGATAAATGGTAACGTACGAAGAAATACGGCTCGGGCCGCGCGGAAGAAGACGGTCCGCGGAGGGACGGGAAAAGGGTGAAAAAGAAAGGGAGAAGAAGCGGGACACGCACGCCGCGAATGTGTGTGCACCGGGTTGTGGGTGTCGCCGGTGCCGTTCCTCGTTACCGACGCAGCTGCCGCCGCTGGACGCCCTCCGCCAGCCCTCGCGACATGATCTATCAGCCTTTTCTACAACTACTCTTCGCCTCTCCTCCTCTCTCTTCCCTCGCCTCTCTTTGTCCCCCGCTGGCGCGCACTCGCTGCCGCCGCCGCCGGGAGCGGTGCCGCTCCCGGCGGCGACGGCAGCGGCTTCTCGCCATCCTCTTTTCTGCGCTCTCGAAAAGCCGCTCCGAGCGCGCGCGCCGAGCACTCTTCGGGATAGGGAAAAGCGAGCTTGATAAGCTCCCTCCGCTTCGAGATTTTTTCGGTCCCCGGCTAACCACCGTCCCCTCTCCCTCCCGCGGAATGTGGTAATTGGGCTCGACGAGTGCCATTCTTCACGGTTACCCCGGAACTCGCAACCTTCGGGCCATGTACCTCGCACGAGTCGTTCAAATTTTTATCTATGTTCCATCCCGCGGTTCCCCGACAATTAGATTACAATGTCATATTCCTGACAGAGGAATTCGTGATCCCATGTCAATAGAAATTATCCCTATCTTTCTGCGCGACGTACTCGCGATTCTGCTGATCGTCTCGGACGTCGTTCTAGTTTAGTTCTCGTTAGAAAAACGAATCTGTGAGCGAGAGGGCTCGGAGGAATTCTCGCACGGCCCTGCCGCGGTTCTTCCTCCCGCGTAGAGCCCTACCCCTTTACCCTCCGTCCTTCGCCTCCCTTTTCCCTCTCTGCGCCTCCGCGGACGTCTCCTTCGTCCCTGCTTCGTTCAACCGAGTCCCCACCGGACGTGCCATTCAGTGGTTCTCAGTCCTCGGCTTGGCAGCCGTCGGCTCTCCGGCATAGTAATCGTCCGGTGGAAGGAGACCGCCCCGTGTCACGTGCCGGCGAACTCGTTAACTACCCTAACGACCAGGATTCCACGTGGCCGGCGCGGTCTCGTCGATAATTGGCGGCGGCCCGGCAAATTGCCGCTTTTTCGACGTATTATATCGGCGCGAGCCGCCTCTCGCGACACGCGGATATCGAGACGAGA